>CM056171.1:57986945-58035492 GCA_029691765.1 Entomobrya proxima | reverse complement strand
GTCATAACGCTTGACAGGAAGTTTTGCAAGACATTTCAGACCTTCATAAACACAAAAACCTCTAAAATCATAAAATAAGATAACCAGTCACAAAAATAACCAACCCAAGGAAACCAAACTCCTAATCTATTCAACTTCCTTTAACTCCCCAATTTATTACAATGAGGAGCGTGTAAAATGTGTGCATGATTAAATTGTTTTAAATACTCATGTGTCATTTATTGGTGAAAGGTGTGCTTTGCTTTGTTGATTAGCTATCTTGTTGATCACTCACATGAAAGCAAAATCTGAAGAATTTTTACAGGAAGTGGAGGGATGATCCAGTGGTTGAAGCAACAGAAAAGCCTGTTACAATACGCAATGAAAAGTAGAGCTGGGGGATGACAATTTGAAATGTGAAGCGGTGATGTTGGACAAGATGCAATGGCAGTACAGGATGAAGTTTGATGTTCGGGAGCAGAAGATTCCTGAAGGATGTTTAACAAATCCTTAAAAACCAAACTTTATTAAAATAAATACGAAATTGTTGAATTGGTTGTCAAGCTTGTGCCTGGAAGGTTCAGACCCCGGGTAGGCATAGGTGGCGCCCATACTTCCGCTGCAACCTCTTCAAGGTGTCAAGGTCGAGGAGCAATAGTTTTAGGCTTTGTTGTGGTATTGTGTAGGGCAAAGGTGAAGAGGGTAGGGAATACGGAGGGATTGCTAATGAGTGCTACCCGGGTTCTTCGTTCATTAAAACTTTGTAATTCACAGTAAGCAAACTAACAGCTAGTTTCTAACAAAATTGTTTGTTTTCTGACAATTTAATTAGCTTAAAATATTGAAATGGCGTAAAGTCTTATTCGGACTTTTTTGCTACAGGTGCACTCCAATTTTTGTAAAGTAGCTTTTAAAGCCCTTTCAATTGCCCTATAGATACGGCTCCTGTATACTTTATGAAAGTTTACTGTAATAAAATTGAATAAGGAGAACATATTGGTAGACTAGCAAATAATCATGGACTGTCCGTATTCTTAAAAACTGATAGCACAAGGTTTTGATTAGTACGAAATCATGTTTCAATATTCACTCCCAACTTCTGTATTCTTAAATATAAGAGTTAAGCTCAACCAATATTTGGAATCTCAAGCTGCTCAAATGTCGTAAGCTTGAAAATTGTTTGAAAATGCTTTTGGTGAAAGATATATCGTGAAAAAGCTGCACTCCAGTTACTGTAAAGTACTTAAAAAAGTGGATCAATTCAGCACTTATAATTAGATGCACAACGCTGTAAACCGGAGAAACAAGTACGAAACTGACGATTGATAAAATATTTAGAAAACAAATAATCTTATTTAAAATTTGGTCTAGTTTCCCATTGTATTCACTCAGTCAATATGTCTGTGTCCAATCTAAACCCGCCCAAACACCCAAACCAAATTCAAGGAAGCCAGTATATTATTGAATAATAATTATTCCCAAACTACAGTGCCTTTAAAAAGGGAAGAATATTTTATCATTTTCCTATAGTTTTTCTATGAGACATCCAATTCGTGTGATTAATATGTGCACATGTAGAGTAGTTAATAGCAGTTATACTCTTGAGTTATTAGCCAACGTTCTTGACATTCTGTTGAGTAACGTGGCAGCTAGGAAAAATTAACCAAAAGTTGCCATTTCGAAGTGTTCAAAAACCTAAGGATATGTAATTTTCTATCACCAAAATTTGCTTTTATTGATCTTATATCTTGCCAAACAATCTAGAAATGATCATGACTGGATACACTAAGCATGATTGATACCGAAAATGCTAACTTTGTAGAATTTTAATCCTCTAGCACAATTATTTCCTTGTTGTGTACTAAGTACTAAGTACTAAGGTCAACAAACTTGGATACCAATGTTTCCGTTCCATATGCTTGCGTTTCTTTAAAAATGCCAAATTTTGAATGCAAAGTAATTAGATTTGCCAAAAATGAGATTTCAGTAAACATTCGTTAGCAATCGAAGCTCAATTTTTAAATTTACACATTACCATGAACAATGAAGCCGTCATTTTTAGAAATTATTTCCCTGATTTTGTATAAAACGTGGACAAAACGTTGCGTAAATATCCTGAAAGTTTCAGGCTGAAACTGATCAAATTAAAAGGAAAGGTGATGCCACACCTACTAGGCGTGTTGGTTATGCTCATAAGTACATATACGCTTCAGAATACGGTTACTAGATTCAAACTCAGTTGCTGAGTGCATGCCAATATTCACGAACATCAATGGTTCGCATGCACCGATTCTGAAATCATGGTTGATGAGTTCAAAACAAACAACTATGCTGCCAAATTGTGGTTTATTGTCATTTTAAGCCAACCCGTACCTATAAACCGTCTATAGATTCAATCACAGTAAGAGAAACAAACTATCATGTGCGACGAAAAGTCAATACCATACACAGATGGGGTACAAATCCTTGCTGATTGCATTATTCGGTAATAATGTTATCCTGTATTTTGTACTATACACTAATTAAGAAAAAATATCAAAATGGATACAGGTTATTGAAAAACCTTGAAGTTTTTTCCCTTGACAGTCAATTCAACAGTACATATCCACTACGTTACTTTAGAGAATAGTGACTACAACTAGCTCAATGATTAAAATTGAGCTTTGATTGCTAACGAATGTTTACCGAAATCTCATTTCCGGAAAATCTAAATACTTTTCATTCAAAATTTGACAATTTTAAAGAAACACAAGCATATGGAACGGAAACATTGGTATCCAAGTTTGTTGACATTAGTACTAACGAGGAAACAATTGTGCTACAGAATAAAAGTTCTACAAAGTTAGCATTTTCGGTATCAATCATGCTTAGTGTAGCCAGTTATGATCATTTCAAGATTGTTTGGCAAGATATAAGATCAATAAAAGCAAATTTCGGTGATAGAAAATTACATATCCTTAGGTTTTTGAACACTTCGAAATGGCAACTTTTGGTTAATTTTTCCTAGCTGCCACGTTATTCAACAAAATGTCACGAAAATTGGCAAGTATAACTGCTATTAACTACTCTACATATGCACATATTAATCACACGAATTGGATGTCTCATAAAAAATTATAGGAAAATGAAAAAATATCCTTCCCTTTTTAAAGGCACTGTATGTCCCTGGAGCTCAGTAAAACGTTCATCATCAAAACAGCACAACTTACTATGTCCAGTATCCAGAAAAGTACAACCGTTGACCAAATGCCATTTAGCGACTCGCTGAAATTCCGTATTTCTTAGTTAAATCTATATGTATTAATGATAAAGATGAAAACTTTGTTTTTGTGGATATTTTTAATGATCATCTATTAAGATTGCGTAGTAAGATATATTTAAATTGACTTAAGTTTTGTTGTTGGATTTTAAACATGACCTGGATTTGTTTTAAATGATAACCCACTGTTTTTTTAAATATTATGACCTTTGTGTCCAAACCGTCTAATTGTTGGAAATCAGCCATTGTTGTTACAAAATAGACGTTAATAAAATCAAACTCAAACTGTGATTGGTTCTCAGCATTTATGAAATTTGAGAGTGGGAATTGTCAGGAGCTTGTACCCAACTGTAATAAATAACACAATATCTGAATTACACTTATTAAATGGTTTAATTTAAATCCTAATTCTTAGATTATTTTAAATAATTTATTTAATTTCCCAATAATAAAGCTTACTGTTTCATTTCATTTGCATTTTGAAACAAAGATAATTTTGATTCATTTTGCTGAATTAAATTTATTAGACAATTGATTCAAATGCAAAGCACATTCCACCTCCCTGGTCATAAATGTTATTTATGCAGAATTATTAATATTTATTAAAATGTAAAAGTATTTCCAATGAATTATTTGTCAAAAATAAGATAAATATGGTGATTTTTGGGCCTGTCTCTCGATATAGAAATTATCAAGTGTTAAATAAATTTCTGAGGGGGTAATGGAAAATTTGCAGTTTACGTTAATGTTCTGCGTACCCAAACAAATGTATAAAGACAAGAAAATTATCCCAATCAATGTCAGCCAGAAACAGCAATAAGCTTTGCTGAGACATTGTCACGGATACTTTTCGGTTGTTTTTGCATTTTATCAGTAGTCTTTATTTATTTATAAAATTTTCTTAAAACTTTGTTTTGGCACATTTTACCCCAGAAATACGTCTTTTTTTCTTAAAAATTTGACCTACGTTTTGAAAACTATTTTATTATTGTATAAACAATATGTTTATTATTTGATACGCGCTACAAAATGAGCTCATAATTGTATTTATTACACAATTTTACTTAAATGTAAAAATTTACAAGATGGTGCTCCGATTTCTAAAGATAAAGTTTTGAAAAAAATCTACCATCAAATACATTGGAAGTCATATTACCGCCAAAGGATTTCTTAGTTTTCCTAGAATTTACGTTCTAAATTATGTAAATTCGAAGAATTCCTGAATAATTAAATACATTATTTGCGCATTCCTGTTCGTTTGACGTACAGTGTGAAAATTTCTCCCACCAAATGTGCAGTGATACTTCAGTGCCCCGGCAGTGTAAATTGCCTTGCTGCCCGTTTATCACCAATGATTTTAAGGATTCAGATGCACCCTCTTGACATGAGCCGTGAGGTTGCTGGATGAAGAGAAGCAATCCAAACAAAAACTGCAACTGAACGGCTTTTCCCTGGTGTGGGAGTAAATGTGCTGATGTAGTTCAAGCCGTGTACGAAATCTTGATACGCAGAACAGACAGGAGAAGGTTTTAACACTGCCCTCTGCAAAATAATGTTAACCAAATTATTACATTATACATGAATAAAATTAAACCAGAAGTAAATTTATAACAAAAACCGTACCATGTATTGTGCTTTGATGCTTATTTAGGTCCCTTTTAGTATTAAATCGCCTCTCACAAACATTGCAACGGTATGGTTTTTCTCCTGTATGCGTTCGCATATGAGTTGTCATTGCTGAGCTACTAGTAAAAGATGCACTGCAGAGTACACAGCTGAAAGGCTTTTCGCCGATGTGGAACCAGGTATGCGTAATTAGGTTGCCCTTTTCTGCGAACTGTTTGCTGCAGAATACACATGCAAATGGTTTTTGACTCTAATGAACATTATTTCTGTGTTTATACAAGCTTCCTTTTTCTGTGAAGGTTTTATCACACAGACTACATTTAACTGGTTTTAGATTTTCGTGAAATCCATTAATGTGCACATTTAATTGCGTCTTTGTTGCAAAGCACTTGTTGCATTGAACACATTTGAACGGCTTCATCATCTCGTGAACAGTTCTGACGTGTTTATGTAGAGAACCTTTTTCGGAGAATGATCCATTGCACTGGTAACATTTGTAGGGTTTCTGTCTTTCATGAACTGCTTTATTGTGTTTGCGTAAATTTGATTTCTCTGCAAAACATTTGCTGCACTTCTCACATTTATAAGGCTTCTGCTGCTCATGAACACCTTTAATGTGTCTAGTTCAATTAGATACCTTTAAAAATGTTTTATTGCACCTATCACATTTGTACGGCTTCTCACCTGTATGGACTCTCATATGGCGTGTGAGATGGTTCTTGGTTTTAAATACATGTTCACAAATTTGACACCTGATAACAGGCATCTTGAATCGTTGTAGTTGGCAAGTAATACAACAATTGTATTTGTTGCTGGGCATAAAGCAAAATAATATAAATTCTAATCTGTCTATAAAAATTTGTTGTGAAATTATTTCTTGCCAAAAATGTTTTGGCAACTTTTTTTCAAGAATCCGTTCAATAAAATTTCAGAAACTTCTGAAAGTGTCGTGCAAACAAACGAAACTGTACTAAGAACAATACTAAGAGCAGTTGGCTGGATTTGTGTGTTATTCGATAGGATATACCCAACTTACCAAAACTGTAGCTATAGCGTATAGCGTAATACCACTCACAGCTTTCGTACTGGCTTTATTTCATCCTGTATGCTTGCCAGCATTATTTGCTAGTTCGTTAAGCAAGAACATATCCGCTTACCACATTAAGGTACTCTGAAATAGCTTTCCTTGCATACCGAAGTTAATAAGATTATTTTTTAACCCTGTGACAATAGTCGTGAAAATTTGAGTTGACGGTAAAGTATTTTTATATTTTTAAGCCGAAGCAGGCTCTATTAAAATGCCCAAGCAGTTTTTTCATAAATGAGACAAGTAGTGCTCTACTAGGAAAGCCCGTACATTGCTGCGCGTAAATTTTAATACGACGACTTACCAAAGTTAAAATGGTCTTTCTAGCCATGTGTACTAGATTACCCCAGACCTCCCCCAACCCCCCAATTTGTCCCAAGCTTGCTTGCGCAAGCACAGCAAACTCTAGTTTTTGTTTTATCGGATTACAAACAAAATAACCTAACTTTTCGGCAAAACCAAATTTAGCTGAGTTTGCGCACACGAGTTATAGCTAATTAACTAACAGCCAATCACGGGCCAGCTGCCTGCACCAGACTTGGGTAGCACACCGGGGGTCCGCACTCTGACATCGTCCTGGAGTCCCCTTTGGACCCGGAGTCCAGGAATACTGGTGTCCCACATGACCCGGAATCTCGGAGTTCCTATTGAATTCGGAGTACAGGAGTCCCACTTGAAGTCGGAGTGCGGAGCCCCGGTGTGCTGCCCAAGTCTGGTGCAGGCAGCTGGCCTGTGATTGGCTGTTAGTTAATTAGCTATAACTCGTGTGTGCAAACTCAGCTAAATTTGGTTTTGCCGAAAAGTTAGGTTATTTTGTATGGCGAATCCGATAAAACAAAAACTAGAGTTTGCTGAGCTTGCGCAAGTAAGCTGGGGACAACATGGGGGGGTTGGGGGAGGTCTGGGGTAATCTAGTACACATGGCTAGAAAAACCATATTAACTTTGGTAAGTCGCCGTATTAAAATTTACGCACAGCAATGTGCGAGCTTTCCTAGTAGAGCACTACTTGTCTCACTTATGAAAAAACTGCCTGGGCATTTTAATAGAGCCTGCTTCAGCACTCGTAAATTCTTTAGCTTTATCAAAATAATACTCAGAAACAGAGCTTTGTGAGTTCAAGCTTGCATGAATACTGGTGCAAGAACAAACAGGCTAACCAAATCACACCAAATCGGGTACCCAAACCTTATGCACGTATTTAGGGGAGTTTTGGTAATCCTTGATTTTTTTGTTTCAAAGGTCTTTGTGTTAAATACTGATTGGGTTTAGATAAGCTGCACGAAAGCTTGCTTGTATTGGTTTCCTGTTTCTGAGTATTACAGGTGCAAGATTTAGCAAAATTCTTGCATAGTTAATTCATGGCAGAGCACAAACTTGAACTACTTTTGACTTTAAAATATGAAGTATATGTAGTAAGCTAACATTAACTAAGCTGGTTTGGGATTAACGCAGTCAAGTTACATATTTATGCGTTTCTAAGTTATGACAGCAATTAATAGCTTTAAAATACAGTTTTTTGAAAATGCGTTTTATCTCCCGCAGCAATAATGCAGTGAGTAAGTTCTACATGATTGTCTTACTAGTCATTTTACTTGTTCATGAGACAATGTCAGAAACAAAATAGATGTCATAAAATTAATGTAACTGAATTTTTGTTAAACTGAAACCAAAGCTAAAACAACATTGTTTGGTTTTGAAGAATTAAGTTACCGAGGCAAAATGGAAAGATTTTGGTCTAAATTTTTTGACAAGGTATCCTAAAGCAAAAAAGAGGAAGGGTGCATGGTTAATGGTTATTGGACCAGAATTTACCAAATTCTGCAACTTGGCAACCTGAACAACTTCTATATTAAAAACCATCCAGACTCTGGACTCCAGAGCTTCTCGCACCCAGGGAAGATGAGGTATGTTATCTATTATGTTGGGAAATGATTTGGGCTCATGAATGCCATGAAATACCTTCACCTTACTTCCTGGTTTGGACAATCGGATAACGCGTCCCCTAAAAATCAGTATTCCTGGTAGGTCGCCGTTGGTCAGTGTAATCAGTTGGAAACGTGAATGATGTTCAGAAATATGCAGCAGGTAAAAATGAGAATCAAGAAACCAACGCCCGTGCAATAACTGTACTAAGACAAGAACTGATACGCAGCAGAAAAAGTTGTTCTTTATTTCACAACTCCCAAAACGATACTGAGTACATTTCATGTTCATTCTCTTGAAATATTCCATCCCGTGCTAAATTCTCTCCATCTATTTTATTAAAGCATTTTACTTACCATTGGGCTTTCGTTTAACATTAGGTTCACCCATCTACCTTATCTCCGTCCTCCTCGATCTTTCTGCTGCTATCAATAATATGCTAATTTTTTATAAACGTTTAAAACGAAACATTTCCACCTTGCTATACAAGACATGTCATATACTCTACTATCTAACAATATCAACTAGAAAATATTCAAATTAACCTCCGCTGCCCATCATTCCAAATCTGTTCCTTTTCAGTTTGGTTTTGCTATCTCCTTGCTCCTTCCTCACAAGAATATGCCGTATGCTACAAGCTTTTTATCCAATCCATTTTTCTGTGTGTAGCGATTTTTTCTTCCCCGGTAGACCTGTCAGTTTCATCCAACTAAAAAATAAAACCAGACCAGAAACTCAATCCGGTCGTGGTAAATAAACTGTCAAATTCTGGTTTAGTTTTAAAAATGAACCAGAAATGAGGAGCACTACTTACTGAGTAAGTTAGAAACCAACCTTATCGATGCACTGAAAATCCAGGATTAAGCAATCATTTTGTAGTGATTCAGCTATGTTTGGTTTATTCTTAGATGTGGTGGTTATTGGTTGTACAATAATATTTTTTGATAGTCAGTGAAACAATAGTTTTTGATGAGTGCAGAATCTTGCTTGCTAGTGAATATTTAACAAATTTTCAACTTGATTTTCTCGCTTCCCCCGCGACAATTATATAATGTTTCCTCTTCAAGAAAGGAAGTTTTTCATTATGCCCTAACTGGAATAGGTAACCAAACTCCCAGTATACAACATATTTTCTTGGTGGAATGACGGGTTTATGGCCTTAAGTAAATATTCTGAGACCAAACGTGGCATTGTGTGTATGCAATAATGAAATTTGCCGCAAATGCCGTCTGCTTCATAATTAATATCCTGTCCAACCAACCAAGAAAATATGTTGAGGCTTGCAATTTTTTAACCCTTTAAAATTAAATTGGTCGGGGATTTCGGGACGGAGGAACTTGGAAGAGGAAGACTCAAATACATTTGCAAAGCTTAAGTCACTTTGACGTTCAGGCCTGGTCGCACTTGTCAATTGGATCAATTCCGTGGATAGGATTTTGGGAAAGCGAAAGTTTAGCATCACAACTCCCTGAAGTATCACAAGAATTGACGCAACGCAAAAACATAAAAGAAAAAAATGCACAACGTGGAATTTATACAAGCCCAGAAAAAAACTTTTTTCATGATGTATCATTGCTAATATTGGAAGTAATTGGCAACGCTTCTTACTTTGTTGATGACGACACTATATGTAATCATGGAAAATCACACTTTGTTGATCAGAATCCTGTTTGGTTTGCATACACAGCAAATTTAGCATCAAAATTGGGCAATGCACAACCTGACCTTCTAATAAACAACCCATTGGGCAAACTACGTTTTGTAGCATGTGGCACACAAGAGGAATCACTTCTTTGGAATTCAATAAACTTATCATCTACCGTCCATCGGTCTGGATTTGAATTCTGATTGGAATAGTGGCAGCTTCCACAATGCTAACTTCAATAAAACGCTACAACTTTGAAGCAGCTGTGAAGAAAGTCATTCAGCCAGATCCAATTGGTCAACTGGTGACCATGATAAAAGTAAATGGAATTCCTTTTGAACGGAAATCAAGAGCAGCTCAGAAATTTCGAGTATTTCTATCGCTCATTTTATTGAGTTGGATTGTACTGTTTCACGTTTACAGAAGTTATATCATTCGATACGGATTTGGTGGCCCACGCCATGTAATACCTTACACACGGTTGGACGAATTACTTCAGGATAACTTCAGCATATACACTAGAGCAGAACAATTAAGACGGTTTAAGGACGACGAACAAGAAGGTGAATTAAGAGAGCAACACATGGCTACTGATTCTGAATTAGGAGTATCCATTTTTTCTGAAGTGGGTGCACACATAATGGAGCAAGATAGGAGCATGCTAAGAATGGTCACGAGGTTACACCCGCGTGCTCTGGATATAGGTATACAAACAAGTGGTTGCATCATTGCAACCACTACTGCAGACCCAAATGCATGGAAATACTAATATGGCTTACATAGCTACGGAAATGTACAAACAACGAGAAATGCAAATGTTGCTGAATTCCCTTTGGATGTGCAATAGAACGGCACTTATTCTGCCAGACTTGCTAAGCCGACGCTATAGCATGTATGGTAGACGTCGTGGATTGCCTTTTATTTCAGTTGGAGAGGAAACGTTTGGCCAAACAGATATTGGAATAGAGTGGATGGGACATGGTACCCCTAAAATATCAATGAAAATCGAAAAATTGAAAGAGTCTGGGATTTCAAACTGGATTACAAGAGTGAATATGAATGAACCGGCTTCAAATACATGGTATCGTAATGTGCCAGAAGCGCTCAGCATGAATGGAAATATTGTCATTCCGTTTTTGTTACTTGTAGCTGGAATGTTTCTTGGCGGATTTGTATTTATAACTGAAGTTGGGAAAATACTGTTTTGGGTGGTAAAGCGAGATTGTTATCTCTGCATATTTGGTGTTCGATTGCTGTGTCGAAGACGTAAAGGTCGAAAAGGTTAAGTTATATTTAAGCACTCAATAAAAAAGATAAATGCTAATCAAATTACAATAAAAGCACAATATAAGAACAGCCTGAAAACCCTATCTGTTAGGTAGTGTAACCAATCTTGAATTAATAAAAAATACTTTTGTCTTTAAAATAATACAAATAACATCAATCTCAAATGCATCAAGTTTTTTCAGTTTTCCACTTTCCAGTCTTCCTCATTAACCCAAAATACAAACTACAAACTGACTCCCAGATTGATTCTGAACAAATTTAAATTAGATTCAACAAGAAGAAGGAAAACTCGAGGGTTTTGTCAATAAAAAAATATCTACAATGATTTACTTATTTAGAAATGTTTGAAAATGAAAAAATATGTTTGGAGCTCAGTTTCTCGTGTTTGTGATGCACTTATCACTTCAGAGAATAGCCACATTTTCCCCTTTTACAATCAACTTTATTAACAAAATTATCATAAACCTTAGCGTAACAAAGTAAATGATCTTAACTATTTGATACTGGACACAACTGATTTGAGGCAAGATTCAATATTGCTACATAAATTCATACTTGAGACTTTAACTAACCACGAGACGACGAGCAGCAAGAGAGAAGCTGAATTGACACCTCCTTATATACCCAGAATTCTCTTCTTCCTTTGACCTGTTGTCCTTTTTGACGAAAATGTAGCCAACTGCCAACTGAAACAAAGGAGTCAATAGCCATAAAAATCACATTCAAGTTGGAATCCCATTGATGAACCGAAAGGAAGAACGAGGCCGTGACTATGTCAACTATTTCTGGAATTCTAATTTAGAAATATTGTTTCGTTTTAATTTTGAAAAGTAGTATATAAAATTCTTAGTGTTCATTTCATTCTTTTGAACTTTCGCAACCCTGATGAGGACTCGTGCAGAACTAGCTGTTACCTAATTGACCCAAGTCATGGAGCAATAATTAGGACTGCAATGTAGCAGTTGCTGGTTTTACCAACTACGGAAACCTTTCATTTGTAGTTTTTTGTAGATGCGAAGTTGCTTGCGCTTGTAAAAAACGTAAAATGAATTACGTCCAATTGTCTTTAAATTAAAAATATATTATAATATCATGTTATATTTTCCTGCATATTTGTATAACGTATAGTATTTAATGTATTTTTTTATATTATTTGGGCTTTACACTAACTTTCCTAAAACCATCCGCTGAAGTGTACAGGTTGTTTCAAATGACTATTCATTTTAAATTTTGTTAAAACTCCAAAGGGCATAAACTGAATTCATACATTTTTCACCAGTACATTGTCGGAAATAATTTACTCAGCTGGATAATAAACGAGCCATTCATACTCGTTTCCCTTTTGTTGAAAAGTTGGACGCATCCGCTCTATTGCGGTGGATACCTGTGCTTGTAATAAATAGTATGAATACGGCTTTGGTTCCAATTGGAGAGTTAACATATTTTAGAATCTTTATTTGGTAGCAATCTCTTATTAGGCTAGGCAAATCAATCAATAAATTGTCAATTAATTTTTTTTGAATATGTGACAATTCATATCTTTATCTACTACTTTTTAGAAAAATGTTTACCTTGCTGTTGCGCTTATTTTGTGGGTAAACTATCGTAAAATATAAGTATATTATGTCAGCAAACGTAGTGTTTGTGTGGTATAGAAGATGAAATAAATAAAGTTTGTTATGCTATGTGACATTGACATTGTTATGATCTTGACTTATTTATGTTAACCTCATTTTTATGATTAATGATTATTATACGCACGTATGAACATGCACATATATGTCAAGGTTAATAATGATTGGTGTTACTTTCTAATAATAATAATAATGTAATTTCACCTTCTAAATCTTGCTAATGTTTAGATACCCTAAATATTGTTAAGATACAAACTTGTTTAGTACATACACTCCATGTTAAGAATTAATATAAATACTACTTTGTAAATCTAATACTTTTATCAGTTCAATAAAAGCCTTTCCTTAATACACTACAAGAAGAACCCCTATCGTAACAAAGTGGTGATATTCCGACCACCGTTTCCGTCTTCAGAAATTCAGACTACGGTGTGTCTACCGAAGGGACTATACGGAAACATTCCCAGGAATTCAAAATTTACGCTCTGTCTACATGGGACTACCCATCAGAACTGATCCAGAGCATTTCGTAACGGCGACATGAGCGAGGCAGACGATCCACATCATCCATACAACTATTACCTCTCTGCAAAGCGATACTTGAGATATATCAACACCCGGCTCAACGAGTTGATTCAAGCCAGAAATTATATTGAACAAGCACCTATAAAAGAAAGACCACAACATATTAAAGATTGGAATCACGAAAACGACCTATTACAACATCGGCGGAAAGATATTCTCGACTTACTTGAACACCTTCGTTCTTTGGAAAAATTTAATATTTGGGAACAAGCTACAGAGAATCATCTTACTAAATATCCCTTAGAAGTATTTACCAATGCTGACCAGCAATTTGTGGAATTTGAATTGAAATCATATTACGAGCAACTAGCACAACAGCAGCACTCTCAGCAACAAAAACCAACTAGATCCCCTACACATAGCCAATCTTTTACCGCATCTACACCTGCTCCTTCCGCAAGTCAAACAAAAACAACAGCCAAACCAGATCTTTCTGTAATACAACATATTGCTGAAGAACCAGAAGTACTTGTTGACGAAACACAACAACAAGATACACAAACTCAATCAGATTCAAGAGTACCAGCTTCCATCCTTGAGACTACCGCTGAAAGCGAAACAACAACAGACACAATTATAAAAAATCCATCCACTTCGAGCGAGACAGAGACAGGCTACCAAACAAAGCTGCAATTCACAAAACCTACCGAGCCACAAACAGAGGATAAACCTGCACTAACAAAATTTACGTTTTCTTCACAAGTAAAACGAACAAGGTCAGAAACCTCATTGTTGGCGGATGAAGTAGAAGAAGAAGACGACGATAACGTTGATTTAGATACCAGTCTACTCAACGCAACGTTTGCGCAGATTGCTACTCAACCAAAAAAGCGCATCAGCATACAAGCAACCCCTGCACTAGTAACACACAAAGCTGTAGAAAGAAAAACATTGAGAGAAACCTTTGCTGCCTTCACCAAGCCTTTACCTGTTGAAACTACAAAGCAACCTACAACTAGCAACACTCAATCTGAGGATTCAAGCAAGCCGACAGATCAAACAGTACCAGCAAGGACTGCTAAAGAAACACAACAGCAGCAAGACTCTTCATCTTCAACCAACACTAACGATAATCAAACAGACCCAGCAAGGACTGCTAAAGACACAAAACAACAGAAAGATTCTTCTACAGCAACCAGCCCTAATAAAGATCAAGCAGACACTGCACAAGACGTAAGCATGGCTAAAGCGGCTGCCGGACCACTAGGCACAACTTATGTGTCCTACAATCCTCCTCAGTTTGCAATCACGTATAATGGAAAGACAAATGCAAAAGAATTTCTTAAACGCTACGATGCCTATTTTGACACGCTTGGATTCAGCGATGAGCAGAAATTGAAAGCTCTTTTTTCCCATGTTGAAGGTGCAGCGTATCAATGTATACGTATTTTGAGAGATAATTCTCCTCAAACGTTAACATACGCAGATGCTTGTAACGCTCTACGCAACTTTTTTAAGAGCCATTACACAAAAGAGGCATTATCACGAAAGTTAAAAGAGCGCATGTTTACTCCCCCGGAATCCGTGGAAAGTTACAATTGGGACGTGATTGATCTATGCGAAAGAATTGGCAATTTCACACAAACTGATATGATTGATCAAGTTATCCGCGGTTTACCAAAGGACATTGGACGGCACATCTATGCTAACAAACCAACAGAACTCACCGAACTCTACAATTTGATCATCCGTTATACTTCTTTCGACTCCCTCACTGGTTCAACCAAAACAGCATTAACTGCTGGGGATATAAATACTCTTACGGACCAGTTAGTGAATAAACTACAAAATATGCGATTCTTTAAGAATCAAGAACAACGTGGAAAACGCAGACGTGGATTCCCACATCGTGGTGGACGGCCTCAAAATAGCCGACATCACCAACAGTTTCACCGTGATGACCAGAGAGACCGCAATTATGCCGATAGACAAGCTGATCAACGTGGAAATTATCGAGGACAGCCACGCTATTACCGTGGAAGAGGACAGCGCAACAATAATCGTTCTTGGAGGCCTAACCAAGGAAATTGGTACCAGAATCAGCCTCCGCCGCAGCCACAACACGCGCCCAGGGATTATTATCAGCCAAGACAATACTACAGAAACTCACGACCTGCATACACCATGCATGATGAGCCACCTCAACCGGACATCCAGCCACCATTTCCAATGCCGCCAAGTTACTCTAATCCACATGGCCACGCCCAGTGACTAGAAGTATGGAATATTGAAGAAACCAAGCCCTTCCGGAATTTAGTTACGGTAAAAGCCACCATAAATGGCCACAAGACACTAGTATTGGTTGACTCTGGAGCTAGTGTAAGTGTAATCCCTTCTTCATTTTGTAAAAATAATATACTAGATAGAAAGACAATTACTCTGACAGGCATTACTGGCAAAACTACTGCAACTCAGGCAGATATAGATTTAAAGCTAGATGGTATTCCTTACATTTATCATATATTTGGTTTTTCTGCTAAAGATATCCCTCGTCCAGTCTTAGGAAATTCATTCTTAAAATATCACAATACTAATATTAATTACACAACACAGAGATTAACCAAAGATGGTCATTCTATTCCATTTTTCATGTCGAATGAAGAAGTTATGAATATATTTGATAGTAACGTTGTAGAAAAGATACATTTGATTGACGATATTATTCTCCCTGCACAAGCTCATGCATACCTCACCATACAATCTAATATGCACGGATTCTTTGAACCGTCAGACAAACTCATGTCTTTTAATAATATTTTAATGTTAAATACATACTTAGGTAGGCCAGGTTTTCATAAAATTCCTGTTATTAATGCTAACAACTACTCTATAAATATTTCTAAAGCTCATACAATAGGAAAAGTATATACATATGAAGCAGTTTATACGTTCACACAAGAGCAAACATCTTCTTTTTCTACTCCTCTTGAGAAGAAAGGGGAAGCACCTATCAAATTTAATATTAACAGCAAGTTGACCGACAGTCAGCAAGCTACGGTGCAAGCTCTTTTATACAAATATCAGGACGTGTTTGCTACTTCAGCAAACTCAGCAGGCTTATACCATGGCCCTGAACGACTTCGTATCGATACAGGCAATCACAAACCTGTTTCTTCACCACCATACCCAGTTGGGCATGAACAGCGTAAGCTTATTAATGCTCAGGTGCAAGACATGTTAGAAAAAGGTATTATACGTGAGTCACACAGTGAATGGGCTTCACCAGTCCTTCTTTTGAAAAAACCAGACGGTAACTTTAGGTTAGTAGTAGACTATAGAAAGGTAAATGCAATAATTAAAAAGGACGCATTTCCCATGTCTCGTCTTGATTCAATTTTCTCATCTTTATATGGGATGCGATACTTCTCTCTTTTAGATTTAAATAATGCTTTTCATAATATACCTATACATGAAGATGATGCACCCAAATCAGCTTTTGTAACTACAGATAATTTATATGAGTACACTAGAATGCCACAAGGTCTAGCTACCTCACCTGCTCTTTTGAATAGAGTTTTGAGAAAAGTTTTACATAATATAGAATTTCGTACATGCATTCAATACTGTGATGATTTGTTAGTTTACACAGATACGTTTGAAAAACACGTACAAGCATTAGAAGAAATATTCATACGGCTACGTTCTAGTAATTTGAAACTAAAGCCTAGTAAATGTTCGTTCTTTCATAACCATGTAAAGGTTCTTGGTCATATATGCTCACATGATGGGATAACAATTGATCCTGAAAAAATAGAAGCAATAAAAAGGATACCCATACCCAAAAATGCACAAGAAACAGAATTCATATTAGGCCTAGCAGGCTTCTTTAGAAGGCATATTAAAGACTTTGCTGCGATCACAAAGCCCTTAGTTACTGCAGCAAAAAGCCAACACTTACCTTTTATCTGGACACGAGCGTGCCAGACAGCATTTGATATATTGATTGAAAGGTTAAGTACTCCTCCTGTTTTGGCATCATTTAATGAAAAATTGCCCGTACACTTGTTTATCGATGGATCCCAAATAGCTCTTGGAAGTATCCTATGCCAGAAATATAATGATAAAATGCGTGTAGTTGCATACGCAAGCAGATTGCTCACTCCTACTGAAAGTAGATACACTACAAGTGAATTAGAAGGATTATGTTTATATTGGGCTCTCGACAAGTTTAAAGAATATGTATTTAATAGAAAGATATTTGTGTACACTGATCACTTATCCTTACTCTCTATGCTGAAAACAAAGAATAGCAAATCGCCCAGAATAGGGGATATTATCGCCCTTGGGATATTAGATATACAAGATAGAGATATTACAATTTATCATAGAAGTGGAACTTTATTAGCAGGCCCAGACGCACTCTCAAGAATTGTTCCTTTTCCTCAGAGGCCAGAAAAAACTATACCACAGCTAGATGAGAAGCATACTATACATAATATTGTAGCTAATGATTACCGAGCAACTTTAATACATGAGCAAAAGCAAGATGCATTTTTAGCAAACATTCGCGAATTACTGAAGCAAAAAGTTGAAAACAAGCAAACAGAACACTTTGCATTGTTAGATGATATAAAATATTATTTCAACCCTATCACGCATCGTTTATTAATTTGTATGCCAGACAGTCTCATGAAAGACACATTGTATGCATACCATGATCATCCTTATAGTGGACATCAAGGCATTACACGTACATATGAAAAGGTTAAGCAAAAATATTATAATCCCAAGCTCAAGCAAATAATATATGAATATATACGCAACTGTGTAACATGTGCAAAACGCACTCCTTATAATGCAAAGCCATTTGGGTTAATGAAACCTTCTGAAATTCAAAATAATATATTTCAGAAGATATACGTAGACATACAAGGACCGTACACAATGACGGAAAGAAAAAATATATACATTGTAGTTGCATTTGATCACTTTTCTAAATATTTAGTTGCAAAGCCATTACCACAGGCCACTTCTGCCGCATTGGCTAAATTCCTTTTAGAGGAAATATATTTAAAGTTCGGCGCCTGTAAGGAAATTTGTTTTGATAATGCGAAGATTAATCGCTCTAAACTAATACAAGAGATAAATAATAGAATAGGCACAAAAACAATCTATGTATCTGCATATCAGCATCAATCAAATGCCGTAGAACGTCAGCACAGAACGATTCAGCAGGCTTTATCTAAATACACGAATGAACGACAGACAGACTGGGACCTATATCTACCTAGCGTCATTTTTGGCATAAATACAAGTAAAAATGTTAGTACAGGCTTTAGCCCCTATGAAATAGTATTTAATCGACAGCCAAGTCTTCCTTTAGATATTTTATATGATGCAGCAACAATTCCATATCTGAAAGATGCACAGCAAGTACGACAACTTGTAAAAGAAAACATATTAAAAGAACAGCAGCGCTATCGCCGCTATTATGAAAAAGATCGCACAGATACACCTTTTCCCATTGGATCTAAGGTAATGATATCTGATTTAACTCCTGCTATAGGTTTATCTAGAAAGTTAAGAAACAAATACCACGGACCATACCGCATAATAAAACAGTTATCACCTCTACATTATCAGGTAAAACCTCTCAAAGGCACAGCCATTTCAAAATCTGCCAAGATACACGTACATAGATTAAAACCATTTGGCACGAAGCATATTGATCATGATCATAGTTCCTCAGAATCAGAAATAGAATTAAAACCAGAAGATGATAAAATTCCTCCTGACAAATTAATTATTCCCCCAGAAAACAAAACCAAATTTAAAAGGGTACGACTAAAATTACCAAAACCGGCTCCACAAAAACTAACATCACAACCTACTCCAAATCCTTACACTACTAGATCAGGACGCACCACTCTTAAACCACATTCATATAAAGTGTAAATTTTTTCTATCAGAGGGGAATGTTATGATCTTGACTTATTTATGTTAACCTCATTTTTATGATTAATGATTATTATACGCACGTATGAACATGCACATATATGTCAAGGTTAATAATGATTGGTGTTACTTTCTAATAATAATAATAATGTAATTTCACCTTCTAAATCTTGCTAATGTTTAGATACCCTAAATATTGTTAAGATACAAACTTGTTTAGTACATACACTCCATGTTAAGAATTAATATAAATACTACTTTGTAAATCGATTACTTTTATCAGTTCAATAAAAGCCTTTCCTAAATACACTACAAGAAGAACCCCTAACGTAACAATGTGCCAGAAGCGCTCAGCATGAATGGAAATATTGTCATTCCGTTTTTGTTACTTGTAGCTGGAATGTTTCTTGGCGGATTTGTATTTATAACTGAAGTTGGGAAAATACTGTTTTGGGTGGTAAAGCGAGATTGTTATCTCTGCATATTTGGTGTTCGATTGCTGTGTCGAAGACGTAAAGGTCGAAAAGGTTAAGTTATATTTAAGCACTCAATAAAAAAGATAAATGCTAATCAAATTACAATAAAAGCACAATATAAGAACAGCCTGAAAACCCTATCTGTTAGGTAGTGTAACCAATCTTGAATTAATAAAAAATACTTTTGTCTTTAAAATAATACAAATAACATCAATCTCAAATGCATCAAGTTTTTTCAGTTTTCCACTTTCCAGTCTTCCTCATTAACCCAAAATACAAACTACAAACTGACTCCCAGATTGATTCTGAACAAATTTAAATTAGATTCAACAAGAAGAAGGAAAACTCGAGGGTTTTGTCAATAAAAAAATATCTACAATGATTTACTTATTTAGAAATGTTTGAAAATGAAAAAATATGTTTGGAGCTCAGTTTCTCGTGTTTGTGATGCACTTATCACTTCAGAGAATAGCCACATTTTCCCCTTTTACAATCAACTTTATTAACAAAATTATCATAAACCTTAGCGTAACAAAGTAAATGATCTTAACTATTTGATACTGGACACAACTGATTTGAGGCAAGATTCAATATTGCTACATAAATTCATACTTGAGACTTTAACTAACCACGAGACGACGAGCAGCAAGAGAGAAGCTGAATTGACACCTCCTTATATACCCAGAATTCTCTTCTTCCTTTGACCTGTTGTCCTTTTTGACGAAAATGTAGCCAACTGCCAACTGAAACAAAGGAGTCAATAGCCATAAAAATCACATTCAAGTTGGAATCCCATTGATGAACCGAAAGGAAGAACGAGGCCGTGACTATGTCAACTATTTCTGGAATTCTAATTTAGAAATATTGTTTCGTTTTAATTTTGAAAAGTAGTATATAAAATTCTTAGTGTTCATTTCATTCTTTTGAACTTTCGCAACCCTGATGAGGACTCGTGCAGAACTAGCTGTTACCTAATTGACCCAAGTCATGGAGCAATAATTAGGACTGCAATGTAGCAGTTGCTGGTTTTACCAACTACGGAAACCTTTCATTTGTAGTTTTTTGTAGATGCGAAGTTGCTTGCGCTTGTAAAAAACGTAAAATGAATTACGTCCAATTGTCTTTAAATTAAAAATATATTATAATATCATGTTATATTTTCCTGCATATTTGTATAACGTATAGTATTTAATGTATTTTTTTATATTATTTGGGCTTTACACTAACTTTCCTAAAACCATCCGCTGAAGTGTACAGGTTGTTTCAAATGACTATTCATTTTAAATTTTGTTAAAACTCCAAAGGGCATAAACTGAATTCATACATTTTTCACCAGTACATTGTCGGAAATAATTTACTCAGCTGGATAATAAACGAGCCATTCATACTCGTTTCCCTTTTGTTGAAAAGTTGGACGCATCCGCTCTATTGCGGTGGATACCTGTGCTTGTAATAAATAGTATGAATACGGCTTTGGTTCCAATTGGAGAGTTAACATATTTTAGAATCTTTATTTGGTAGCAATCTCTTATTAGGCTAGGCAAATCAATCAATAAATTGTCAATTAATTTTTTTTGAATATGTGACAATTCATATCTTTATCTACTACTTTTTAGAAAAATGTTTACCTTGCTGTTGCGCTTATTTTGTGGGTAAACTATCGTAAAATATAAGTATATTATGTCAGCAAACGTAGTGTTTGTGTGGTATAGAAGATGAAATAAATAAAGTTTGTTATGCTATGTTAGAATATTATGTATGCACTAAATTGAAGTCGAAAGAAGTGGAATGTTGCGTAAGCACATTCCAGGTAACATGACACTATTATTGTTGCTGGTCATTGAATAGGCCAGCACATACACATAATTATTGTTACTTTACTAATATTAAGCCACGTATATAAAAAGACAGATCTTAAATTAATTGTCTCACAGAATTCAGAAACTATGCTATAAAATGCAAGGACCAAGGGTAAAACTAAAAAACTTTACGTTGCGCAATACTGATTGATTTTAAAACTTTGCAAGTTGCAAGTGTTGAGATCATAGCCTACGTTAAGTTTTGTGGCACAAACCGAATTCCCGAAGAGCAGGTAGGTTAAAGTGCCACATGTTAATCCCTTCAAGTTGCTTGTAATCATAATATTCCCAATAAGCATCACAAGAATCAACTTGCACGGTTGACGGTGGATTTGTACGAAACGACAGGTTTGATATACTAAGCATTCCTAATTTTTGACTTGTTTGACAAGCACTTAACAAAATAGTTTTTTTACTAGACATATACATCTACTTACACGTAAAAGCAGGGAGTGGTAACCCAGCACATTTCAAAAGGATTGTTTTCTTGACTACTTTTTAGCGCAGATCACGAATATAATGTCAAACATCTTGAATGCCAATCCAACCCAAAGGCGATCTTGGCATTCAATTTTGAAATATCGACGAAAACAAACCGTTTGAAGTACAAATACGTTTTGTGTGAATTTTTGGAATCCAAATTGAAGACAATTTGTCTTAGACAAATGCGAAAGAATGGAAGTAATTAACGTACTATTTTGAAAACAAACAATACACAGCAATGTGGAAAACCGTGACCTTCATATTTTACAGCTAACTTATTGGTAGACCAAATTTAATAATCGTAAACTATATACAACTTAAGAACTATGCAACCGAAGAGGAAAGAACTTTGACATCCGAGTTTATTGTCGATTCTGATAGAACGTTTAAATCTCATCATATTTGCCTTGCAGAGTAACTGCTTGTCTCTTAGCGTTTCCGAGATATGATGGAATTGCTTCCACAAAGTCACCTAGTAAACACACTTTTTTCAAACTCTACATATTAGGCCACCTTTGATTTTGGATGTTGAGCACATTTTGGAAAGAGCATCAAATCGACATGTTTTATAAATTACTAAATTGGTTGTTTTCCAAACTTTGACGCTGTGGTAGGTCAAACTTGGAGGTGGTACTTATTTCAGAACAATTTCCTTCTAAATTCTTGTATCCTCCAATACACAACTCTGATTTTCAAGACTAATAACAATTTCAAGAAGAGACTTATCGAAAAATTTAAAGTAGAAAAAATCCGAACAATAGGTCCTCAAACAACAAGTTATTGAAAGATTAGTGTGGAGGTGTTGCTTGAAAACCATTAAAAACAGCCTAATTTGAAGCAAATTTTTAACCCCCGGTCCTACCTTTGAACCTTTGATTTTCAATGTCGATAGCAATTTAGAAAGCGCGCGTCCTGGAAATAAAGTTTAAAAAAATAAAACGGTATCTTCCAAAAATTGCAAACTCTGACGACTTAGTATAAAGTACGTGTGTGTTTCGGTCGATGCTTTTACGCTTTCTGACCGATAAGTTCTGGGTTTGTAAAATACCACTAAAATTTAACATTTCTGCACTTAATTGGTATTATATTTGTTATTTTGATGTACAAAGTTAAACAGTGTTTGCTTTGCTGTACACGCAAGGTTGTTGGAGCTTGCTTGTGGACGTTTATGAATAGTTATGGCCATTAGGTTTGCGCAGTCGGTATTTAGAATCCCAGATTTTTGAGATTATATTCGTAATCAGCGCTAAAAGTAATTTAGAAAATACAACCCGTTTAAAAATTAGCGGGTTACCACTCCCTGTCTTTACTTGTTAGTTTTCTTTGGAGTGACTACGTAGCATGATTTGAACCACACCCATGGCGCGTGTAGTATATTAGTTGTAAATTATGCTAAGCATGCCTATTTAAATTAAAACTATTTAGTATAACTTGCTTATATGTATATATGCAAATATAAATTGTGTATTTGGCACAATAAATAGTTACTTGTGCTCTATGTGAACCACTACATGGATAGATAGATTTATCCAATCATGTTATTTTAGGGCTAGACACGAGAGCATGCATTGAGTGTAGTTATGGAAAGCGACAAGTTTTGAACTCACTTAATAATAAAATAATAATAATAATAAGTATAATATTATTAATACTATATTGATTCTTAACATACAGAAATACATTACCAGGCTTACAAATCTTTTACGACGTACAGATATATACATAGCGTATTCCTCATACCGTGTTTTGCTAAGTAAATTATAAAATTATTCATATAATGAAATGTAAATTGTTGAATTTAGCATACGAAAGCAGTTGGGTAGTACTCTGTGATGTTAATATAAATAATGCTGATGAATAATTTAACGACATTGATATCAATTTCTTTAGATAAACTGCTTACACGCGCCAAGAATTAGCATTCTCAGAACGGTTTTAGAGGCTGCCGGGTTATTTTGTAGTGATATTAAATAAGAGTTCATGGATATCAAAATTACAACTTTTTCTACTTGCAATAAGTATTATGGCCTGTTGCTACACAAAATGAAAATAATAATTCAAAAGAGATTGACTTACAGTAGTCCAAAATAATCATAATCAATAATCAAGTATTTTTATAGTGCCTATGGTTGTAACAAAACTTTCTAACAAATATTGTTTAAATAAAGTGAGTCGTGCCAACTTCAAACAGCCGAGGATGGTACTAAATTAATGAAACAGTTAATAAGTTGCTCGCTAAATGTCTACATTAAATATATAGATTGCAACGTAAAACTAGTAGTTCCCGCAAAATTGTTGTTTCATTTGAGCACGCCAGAATAATGGTGAAATAATTCATATTTAGCTAAAAATGTATTGTCCAATTAACCTAGTTGTGCATATTTTCGGCGTGTTTGGTGTGGTTCAGTGCTTAGGAAGTACTTTAAATAGCAGGCAAGACGATATAAACCTGTGCGAATCATCTGAATTTCGGTTATTTGCAAAGCGTCTAATACGCCTTTTAGCAGCAAACCTGCTCCGGCATGAGCTATTGATTCATTCGTTCAAACCAACTTGCAATTTTGAAGTGCTGAATTTGCGTTACATCATATTTAATCAAACATACGGAAAGGATGTAGGGATTATGTTTCCTTATAAATACAGCCAGCCATTCCCTCTCATAATTACGCCATTGGCAGGATGGAAAAACTACTTGTTTGGTTTTTACCCCTTCGACACATTTTATCAATTGTCGCTTCGTGCGTCAACTATTTATTTGTACGTTCACCGATGGAACTTAGCAAATCATAATTACACGTCTTTGATTTACAGTGCAGACGCCAGTTTGCCAGCCACAAAGCTTCTGATACACATAGGGCCAACAAGTGTTACAATGATAAGATATTACTGTTTTGAGTATTGTGGCAAATCTGTACCCTGGAGAACGCTTCACGAGTTTTCAGAACAGGCTTTATTGAAACCACTGTTGCTTCATAAAAAGTTGTTTTCAAATGGAAACAAGCAGGAAATCAAAATTACGCGAGCCTTTTTAAAGGTCGCATTACTTTGTAAAAACTTGAGACGGCTTTCATCAGCATGTCTTAGTATGGACATGAATGCGCTTATGGTATCCAAATACTACAACTTCACCTTTACATATATATCAATTGACAATTTTGTTTCGAATCGCAGGTTTCAGTATTTCAGACCTTCATTTTCTTATGGAACCTATGGAGACAGCATGGAGAAGTGGGCACACATTAAAACTGGTCTTTTGTTGGAAGAGCTTGCAGGTGAATCAGTGTTTTATTGTTCAAGTCTACGCCAAAGTAAGCACAGACTTTCTGCCAGCAGCTTGGATGGAAATCATGTCAGTGTCAAGTGTGGTTTGTTTAGTGGTTTCATTGGCAGCAATTTCATGATTTACCAACTACCTACTCAAGATCCAACCTTCCAAGAACAACTTTCTTGAGTTAATGCGAGAGTTTCTAGGCAGCTCTATTCAAAATGCACCAAAGCGCACAAAATTTATATTTTTTGTTAGTTTTCTTGGAATGACAATATGTCCATTTTACACAAACGAGGTCACAACTCGTGTAACCGTGTTTGTGCACGAAAGACCCTTCAAAACACTTAGTGACTTACTTTTAAATGGATTTAGAATTCTGTGGCCAACTCATTATGATTATGATCCTTTAGATTGGGAATCTAGATACAGAGAATACGAAAAAAGGAATTTGTCGAATCTACTGAATAGCAGCATTTACTACAACAAAACAATTATACAGTCAAGGGAAATGCGTGTTAACTTCTTGATGAGAAAACATGCAATTTTGTATCCAAAATTACCGACATATTTACTGGCGTTCGAAAAAAGCGTAATTAAACAATCAAATGACAGTTCTAAAAAATGTTTCCTGCTTTCCGAAATACTAACCAACACGCATCAGTATCACATTACGTATACAATTAACCGAGTTTGGGTATCAAGAACACTCCAGCTCATAAAAGAAGCCGGACTTGTGCAAAAATGGGATGACTGGCAGTCCTACGCTCACAAATTTGAGAAAGGATTGCAAGACCTTGAGTTTTTACCCGATAAAGTTGTAACCACAGGAAATTATATGGAATTGAAGCATTTGCTGGTAGGAATTCTGCTGGTGTGTATCCTTTGGAGCATTGCTGGGGTTTTGTTTGCAGCTGAGATTGTCTACAAAAGACGTAGTATATTATTATTTCTGATTCCGAGAAATGTCAACGTGATAACGATTCTGCAGAAAAAAGAACCCATATTTGAAAGAAGAAAAATGTTGGATATAATGAGAGCTGACACGCTAAGACGGGAAATGGAGACGGAGATTGACGAGGCAGAAGCGGAAGCCAAAAACCAACGGAGACTGGGAGAAAGAAGTGATGAGTACAGCAAGCAAATGGAGAAGGAAATGGAACAGTTGAAACGAATAAAGGAAAACAGTACGGAGGGCGGCCTTGGAGGCGTTGAGGAGCATACTAACGCCGGCGGTAATAATGCAACGGGTTGGCAGTTCTGATGTACCGACAACTTGCCAGAACTGTATTCGGCTTAAAGTTTTAAAAAATTCCAATTGCTTCTGTATGAAATGAATATTTTTGAGTTAAGCAATTATTCCCGTGTTAGTAGTTTGTTGCAAGTTTTTTGTTGGCTAAAGTCGTTCTCAAGCTAAAAATCCTGTTTCCATTTTTGAGTTGGCTTTTTGTGTGGTTCTTATCAGCACTACTTATAAGAAAATTATGTGTTTACTTCTTTGCTTTTTTAGCGTCCAAGTGGATGAAGGGATATTGGTCACACTGTGCAGTAGCACTGAATGTGTATGAGCAGACACGACTATTTTAGCGTAAATTATGGACAGTCTATTTTGCTGTTTACCAGTTAACGATTGCATTTTATCAATATCTTCTTCTTCTAATAAATTATTAGCTACCACCGCTTTTTTGCGAAAGTTCTTTATCACTCAAATACTGAGTAAACGAATTGGTGATGGTGGACTAATTATGATAATGAGTTTCTTGGTTTTCTTCTAGATCCTAAGTAACGGTTGGTGAGCTCAGAGAGTAAGCAAATTTGTGCAAACGTTGATAATAATTTTTGAAAACCTCAACGTGTTATTCTGAATTGCAACGTATTTTTAAATTGGCAGGTCGTGTTTGGACATTTGTTTTTGAACAGCTTCCTTTTGTCTTTTGAGTATTGAAATATTCTTGCAAAATGAAAATTACCTACGATTTGTATTAAAATTTTGAAAATGAAAGAAAATGAAACATTAATCTTCATTTCTTGTTTTTAGAAGCGTGCATAAAACTGAGCAAATCATCGTTTTCCCTGGTTGGTAACATCTTGCTGCGTTTAAGCGCCAGTTGTTCCTGTTGGCAGCTTTGACAGAACATACAGTACCCTAGATTAATTAATGTTCTTATTGTATTTAACCAACTTAATAAGTTGAACTTATTAAGACATACCTCTTGACAGTTCAATTTTCATTTAATCAATCAATCTTCGGCGTTACTTTATGCTTCTCAAAAACAGCTTCATCCCCGAAGTACACTTGTCGTTCACCCCAAGTTCCGGGCTCATTTCTAATCTCGCCCATGACTCCGACCATAACTCCGTTCAAGGGAGCCCGTTGTGCTTTAGCCCATCAAACTGCTTCAAATCATCAGTCGTGTAAAGATAAAAATAATGTGTTCCCCCGGAAATGCCGATTTGGCCTAATGGCCAAAAAGTCTTGGTTGAAATTTAAGGCCCTGGTTGGAGCCCTTAATTGTCAAATATGCCAAATTAATGAACCTGGCATATGTGACAGATAAGAGCCCGGATTAAAAGTCAGGAGACTAATCAAGTCGAAAACCACCGTTAATTTAAAAATTGAAATAAATAAAATAAATATTGATATATTTAATAAATAAATTTAACGAGTTCCTGCCCAGATCCTCCAAAGTCGTCCCTCAGAGTGATCCCTAATCCGAATGGCTCATCCCCTCCTATCAAAATGGTCACCGTTTATAGCAATAGGAACATTTTGAATCCCAGTTTGACATTATCTAAGCTAAGCTACTTATTGTTCAAATCGGTGTATGCTTTATAATTGTTGACCTACTTTTTGGGATGATATCTATTTCTAATGAAATCCCGTCCGAGTGGTTATGTTTAAATGTTGGCGTTAGGCTTACGAATATTCTTGGCAGTTTTAATATATTTACAAGAATTTTGTCAAAAAGCATAGCATGTCTGAAAATGAGAAGTTGTCGGGAAGGCTTCCGGCAGCTCCGTAATGAATACTAGAATGAGGAATGTTTCATGCTGGCATTGCTGGCAGATTTAATCATGCTTTCGAAATGTCTGCTCAGTACATTTTCCAAACAGTAGCCTCTATTTATAGCAATATCATTTTGTAGCCATTTCATGCCTACAGCCATGGTCCAATATATTTCCTTTTGAGTTTTGAAAGAACGCGCCACTGGAGGCGCCGACGATTGTGGAGAAGGAATCTAAGGTGAAATGGGTAGAGGACAATGAGGCAGAGGTAAGAGACGATCCCTCCACAGTGGAGGCTCCACTACTCCTTCAAGATGAGGAGAAGGATATAACCGGGGTGGTTATCCAGCCGGGTACGATCAAAATAATCGGATTCTTATGGCAGTGGAGGAAACGAATACGGGGAAGTGGAGGAGGAAGGCCTGGCCCATAGCCACAAAGTTGCCAACATTCCAGCTATCCCGTAGGAATTGGCAGTATTCAGGTCTGACTGGTGATTGGTGCTCCCAACGGAAAACGGTACAAGCACAAAAAGTAGAGCAAGCCGAAACTGCCTGCAAAGTACTATCTGGTTATACCGCCGGTATAATACCGGGGAAAATTATGTTTCCCATGTATCCTCCAGGAGTGGGATTGTTTAATGAGGGCGTCCATACGGTTACGGAGGATGATATGACCGGGCCCGTGGTGGTGGCCCACCCTTATACCTTCAACTTTTGCTTTAAAACTGGGGTCGCTTTTTGCACACCCAGTCCACTTCCTGTATTAGTTGGACCTGCCACTTTCCATTGTTTACATCCATCCACACTCCCGCTGTTATACCAACTACCAATTGGGATCCATTGACACCAACTACTGCCCCACTTTCGGTCTTACATGAACCACCAAATTTTCCGCCACCCACTTATTCTCCGCGTCTAGCTTTCCCTGCAACTCCACTTTCTGTTCTGTTGGTTAGTTTGTTGGAAACTAGTTATAAGTATGCTTTATTTCGAATTACAAAATTTTTGGGCATGATTTTGTTTGGAGGTTCGAAGGGGTTATTTAGCCAAACAGGTGTTAATTCACTTTGGATATTGAAAGACGGAATTACACTTCCGGGTATTCATATCCCCAATTTGGAACTGGGTACGGTAGGTCAGTGCTAAGAGAGATAAAATGAATTGAGCTACCTACCCAGTTGAGTTCTTTCATTACCTAACTACCAAAACGAATTATTTCATTATTTCTCTTCTTGCAGATTCAATTCCTCCGGAGATTGCATATCCGTAATTTATATCACTTATTAGCTCGCTGCTTCAGCAGAGGAGCTATTGCAGATGTCGGTGTCTGTCTGTCCGTAGACTTTATTTTTAAACCAGGCTAAATCGGCTCTAGACCGGCTAAATCGACTCTAGACCAGGCTAAATCGGCTCTAGACGTTTTTTAAAGAAGGTTGTGTTGTAGACACTTTTAAATACATTTTTATCGATTTTAGCAGCGAGCATTTTTAATGGTTTACCATGGATGTTTTCATTTAACAGATACTGGGCGGATGGTCGATCTTATTAACAAGGTGCTATTCCGCTTCCACAAAAAAAAACCAAATGCTGCTGAAGCATCGCAAAAAATGTTGTTTAACTGCCCAGGTTACTCAATTACTATATTTACAAATCCATTTAACCAATTGATGTAGAAAGCTAAAAACTAATTAGAGCATGTGATTAAATATGTTGTTGTTTTATCAAAAACCATCAGTTTACGCCAATGATCAGAATTTCTGATGTGTGGGACGCGGTCCACCTGAAGGCGGTCGTGGCGGACGAGGACAGGGTTCTTATGGCAGTGGAGGAAACGGATCCGGGGCAGGTGGGTGGGTTAGAAAGGTCTAGTCCCTTTTCACAAAGTTACCAACCTTCTAATTGTCCTGTTTATTTAAACACCTGAAACAATCCATTGTTTAATGCCCCTATCGGAAAAACGGTTAAAATTCGTGTGGACCCAGCCAAAGCTGTATATGCTAAGTACTACCTCATTATACAGGGGAATTCCCACTGGGGGAAAAGAAGTGCAAAAACTTTTGGCTGCAGACCTTACTTATACTCCAACAGACACGATACTATACGTCTCATAACTAATGGAAAGACTATGACCACAATTGCTCAGCACAGTTACACCACGATACAAATTAAAAGTGGTACTGTGGGAGGCAGCGGAGCAGCTTCATACCGTTTTGGGCTATCCCGTTTTTCAGTTATTTCCGGAGTCATGAGTGTAGATTGGTGACTCCTCGTGTGGTGAATCGGATTTTGGAGACTGGAATTTGAAGGCCCGTGTGGTGGGATCGTAGGACGAAGAAAGATTTTGTGAGAAAATTACTGGATTTGTTAAAAACAGTAGCAGTTATGAAAAATTAGTGCATTTAAATTGAAGCTAGTGCAAAAATCTGCTATATGTAACTCTAATAAAAAGTTTGGGTTTGTTCTAGTTGAAGAGTTTTTACATGTAATTGTATTGCTTTCAACGCGTTTTGTAAAATTTTAACGTCTCGATTCATTTTTCCGGTACGCAGAGCCATTACGTCCTATGCAGATTGGCAGAATTCCCTATTACATTCCGTTTTGAATAATTGCATTCATGGCAAGCAAGTCCTAAAATATTTTAGACGAATATAATTTACAAACTACATTTCTTTACGTTTGTTTAAAATGCCAAATTGTTTTAAATAAATACGAAAAGTAGCTTAAGGTCCTTCATTGAACAATTGACTTAGCCACTAAACCAGTCAGTAATCCCACCATCTTGTGAATTACTCGTGACTGATAACATTTTTGTTGGAAAATAGAAACCAGGATAGTACACAAGTAGATTAGTAAAAGGTTAGTTACCTATTCACAGTCAAGTTTAATCAATATATTTTATATTTTTTTAAAGAAAGAGATAGAAAGCAAATATCTGGTTTAAAAAATGGTATGGAACCAGTTTAGAGACACAAATTCAAGAAACCATTAAGTTTTAATTGAGACAGAGGGAGATCGCATTGTCAAGTTAAATATCATAAGTGATTTTTTATATATCTTGGTATTTAAACCATCAAGGAAGGAGAAGATCCAAATCTAAATTAAAGGGTTAGTATTTGTTATGGAGACATTTTTGGAATTGTGATATTTCGGGGCATATAAGATTTATTGAGCTACAATATTTTTTAACACTTAGTACAACTAATAGTTAACAATATTAACATAAATTAAGATTCTTTGGTGCCTTTGTATCCAGTGCTGTAAAGTTCTCGTTCGGCGTATGCTAGAACCCCATATCCCGATTTCCCCGATCATGCTTCCACTTTAGTGGTGATACTTTTCCAAATAGTATTGAAACCTTGGGGTAAACTGTGTGGGTTTTGTAGATTGGACTACCCTGCCTTACATAAATCCCAAAAGGTTTCGATACCTCTTGCCAGTTGAATATTAGGAGCATGTTTTGATTTTGGTCAAAGTCTTAGGAAGTTATTTTTGTAAACAAATCGGTGTCTAGATCTTGCTCGCTGCTCCTAAACCTTGACTGCAGGTTGGTGCTTCCGGCTTAGTGCAGGCTTTGATGCCCAATTTCTGAGCTTTAATTTGACCTAGCGTTTCTGGACTAAAGTTGAGTTTGTTGGCTGCAGCACTAATTGAGGTGGAAGGCTCCTCGTCGAACAACTTTGAAGTCGTCTTCAAGGTTTCTAAGGGAGCCAAGGTTGCAATACGTTCTTCAGAGAACTTATACCCTGATGTTTTTGTAGTTTGATATCCCCAAATTATTTTATGTATACAAGCCTGGCGCTTACCATCTTCTACAAAGCGTTTCATTGCTTTGATCATTGACCTATTTGCAACATTTTCGAAGCGGGATATAGACAGTTTTACAAACGTTTCATTCTCCCGGAATTTCATGATGATGCGCTTATTTTGGAAACCCGAAAAATGCGTCATGTAATGGCCAAAGGATGAGCTATCTAACGATGCATTCGATTTTTTATCTCTTGCCTTCATTTGCATATTATCCCTATTTGCATATATGTCTCCATAACAAATACTAACCCTTTATTTAAATACTTACCTCAGCTCCAAAAACAAACTGAACGTTGCTGAATCGTCACAAACATTATGGGTCTTTAGTAAATCAAATTCATTGGTGTAGCCAGGGGGTAGGCACATGGGGCACGTTCCTATCCCAGACTTGGGGCCGCTGGTGCGGCATAGGTTACCAGAATGCCAAACTAAAGTTTTAAACAATGACAAATGATTTTAAAACTCTAACAAGATAAATTCTAAGCAACATATGAGTGTAGTTGTCAAATAATTGATTTATCCACCATTCATCATACTATATGCTGACAATGTACGATTTTGTTGAGCAATTGCGAGATAAGTTTTTACGGAACAATTTGCTGTTTTATGCCCCTCTTGTTTTCAGCTACATAAGACGATGATGACTAGCATAATCATTATTCATAGCACCTAGCCGCCTAATTTGACACATGGTGCTTTTCTTGCTTGCAAGGTTGTTTGAAATTTCCAAAGGTTTATGAGAACAGTTTTACTAATATGGCATACAATATACATGCAGAAGCTAAAATAATTTATAATAAACTCATCATTGTACAGTAAGGTCATTGGGAAACTTGGAACTAACGAACGGTGTACTGAAATTACATGGCACTTTTTGGATACCACCAAAACCTATTCAACCTACACAAGTAAGATTTGACAATTGGAAACCTTGTTTTATACAAGGAAATACGAAATACGAGCAGTCTCAAAGAAACGATACTATCTAGAGTTGAGTTGAATGAATTACACGAGTTTGGCACAGCAGCAATGGTACTGGACATACAGAAATCATAGGTGGACAAAGAAATTTTCGGACTATCTTAGCTTTACCTGTTGTGTATTCTGTAAGCTTGAAATGTAAGGGGTGTGCTAATTTTTTGAAATGGTTTTCCATATGCCACACCAATTTTCCCATATGTTCCTTGATAGAGAAAGAAGGAAAGTACCATCCTTATTCCCACTACTAGTTGCCAAAGCGCCGTTTACTCCCGGCACTGGACTGGTAATCAGCATTTTTGAGGTGAGGGATTATACAGCAAGATTCGTACTGGAGCTGGAAGTGTCTTTCTCTGTACATTTTATCTTAAATTTATTTCGTGCGATTGTCGATTGTCAAATGGCACGCCATGAGAATACTGAATCCCTTGGTCATATCTTCTAGAAATGTCAATATTTTATCAAGTGAGTCAATTACTGTGAGTGAGTGTTTTAATGGGCATTATCGATCGGGTCTAACTTATTAGCTTATTTACGGTTTTTAAATTTCTATGGTTAATACTAAATTGTAATTTTTTAAACGGCTAACCATAAAAAATATTCCTTCTGAAATTTCTTCTGTTAGAGCAAATGTGAGTCATTGTGTGCAAAGCTAATTTTTTCCCTTTGTTGCAAATTAAAAAACTCGTGGACATTACGGAAATATACTACCTATATAATTGTACAAAAATCGACTTATTGAACCTAGTTTATAACGTAGTTTAATTTATTTGTCATTATCCAATATATTTCTGCATATAATCACAAAATCCAACATTCTGATATACAGGTTTTTACATTGAATCCTTGTAAAATTAGTCAACAATGCAGACCTAAGAAGTCCAATTTTATTCCAAACATTTAACTATAATATACCAACCTGTTAAGCTCCGTATCTGCTTGAATATGTATGACCAAAATCAAATTAATTCTAGCATCTGACCGCAAAGTCATACAAATTTGATGCAAAGTTTAACAACAGGATTATAATATTGTCGGAGTGTTGTAAAATGCCAGTAATTAAGAGCATGGCCAAGGCTGGCTCTTACGAAGGGTTAGATTTTTTTATCTGCTGCTAGATCATATCAATTTTTTTCAAAAACAAGTAATTGGAATGGGTTGGGGGTTGGAACAAGAGTTTGCTTCGAGAGTTTGACCAGTACGCACGCGCAGTCAAAAGTTGCTCCGCAAGTTTTTGCAATGGCAGAATTCAAAGAATACAGTCGCTTGAAAACCAAGTGAGTGAGCTAGCATCACAGTTTGAAAAGTTCAAAAAGTTACTTGAAATTATTTTTAAAACTAATCAAGAAATCAAAGAATTTAAAGTTGACTTTAAATCAGAATGGACAACAGAAAAGCAAAACATTACTCGTGAATTTTTAAACATCCAATCTCAGTTGACATTTGTAAAATCTGACATCAGTTCAGTCTTTTCTGAAATTACGTCGATAAAAAATAGAAGCATTCAAGAAGACACAGCCCCCCAATTGGACAAAAAGAGAGCCCAAGGCCAAAAGGACCTCAAAATTGTCATACATGGAATCCCAGAAATCAGTGAAGTACCAGAAGCTCCGAAAAAGTGGCTCTCCGAATTATGTAAAAACACTCTCAAAATTAACCCTAAAATCGAGTCTGGCAAAATTTTCAAGGCAAAAAGGGGACACATTTGTGGAATTTTTAAATTGGAAAATCGGAAAGACAAAACACTCATATTTTCAAACTGTCATCGTTTAAAAGAATCGGGCCTTAATATTTCAATTAAAGACGATCAGAAACCTAAACCAAAAATCAAAAATTCAGAACAAGGCAGTAAATACCTAGACGAAAAGTTAATAGAAAATGGCGTACCGAGCTACCTACTCGAACCGGTTCCGCAAGCCGCAGACCAAGTTTTAACTACGCAACCAGCTCAGTCTAACCGAGAGCGTGGGGAAACCACCAAGACAAGAAAAATAACTAAAACAAGAAGAAAAACCAGATAGCCAAATCAACCTGCAACCAACATTAAAAGAAGGATGGGTGAACAGCATGCAGAGAGGCAGCGGTCTTTGGTGATACTTTTTACCTGTAATCTGGCCAGGTGCAGGTAAAAAGAACCGGTTATACAGTCATGGAGTCACCCATTATCACCACGGACTCTTCACTAGCCCAGCTGCATGAAAACTGAACACTTACCTATAATTTTAATATGAATATTGTTATCAAGAGCAAACTCAGGTTATAAAGTTGCAAAATGCAAGGTCAACCAGTTTTTTTTTACATTGTAAGCAAACTCAAAAAGTCAGTTTATAACCAGAAATTTTAAACCAGATGTAATAATTGAACTTGTACTTTCAAATGAGATTTTGTAAGGGTTATCATGGGGCACCCCGAAGTTAACCCATGACAAATAAACTATACAATACAATACAAATAACAACAGGATTATAATATTGTCGGAGTGTTGTAAAATGCCAGTAATTAAGAGCATGGCCAAGGCTGGCTCTTACGAAGGGTTAGATTTTTTTATCTGCTGCTAGATCATATCAATTTTTTTCAAAAACAAGTAATTGGAATGGGTTGGGGAATTTTCACGGACAAATTCCCCGGACAAATTTTCCTGTGCCTGGCTTTCCGGCTAAACTCGAACATTTTATTTGGCACGTCAATTTTGGCAGAAGTTGCAACTTCATGGGAATTATCGCCCCGATTCAAATACTCCAAAGCTGGCTCCAGGAAAAGCTCGCTATCCCGTCCAACCAAACATTATTCTGAATCTACAACAGAAATTCAAACCACTTCCGGTTTCACTCCAATAAAAAGTTCACAAGATAACAAGAAGCAGCACCAAATTTGCGTTGATTAATCTGCAAGTGGGTTTTCCCGAAGATGAGGTCCACCTAATGGAGAATTTGGTTAGTTCAACAACCTCAGTAACATTTTCTCCTAGTGCTCACTTGAAAATCGGAATAAAATATCAAGCCGGATTGGAAATCCATTAACACTTGTTAGAGGACCAATGAAAATTTTGAGGTTTTGGGTTGAATCAAGAAAATGTCAGTTTTGATAATATTTCAAACACAATGACCGTGAGGCATCTTGGAGGTAGCCTTATCTCCTTGGACATAACTGTAATAAAACTTTGATTGAGAAAAGATAATTCTTCTGGAAGCCGTCTCAAGAAATTATACATCAAATTAAAATTTTGATGTACCCAATCTGCGAAACCTGCAGGGAGTAAAACACCACTTTAGATGTTGCTTATTAAAGTCGGAGTGTAGGTATTTCATAAAAATCAGAATGAACAGATATAGGGGCAAAGTGTCATTTCAAAACATTTTGAAGTTACTAAATGCTAGGTTAAAAAATAAAACTCAAGTGATTGTGCTAGGATTAACTAAGTACTAGTTATAAACAACACGTCACCTTTCGGTGGGTCCCTCCAAAAATAGGCTCTTAAGACCTCTTATACGAAATTCTCCCGTCCACCTCCTCCAATGTCCCCCTCAGAGTGATCTCCAATGGCTCAGCCCCTCTTTTCAAAATAACCACCAGTTGGAACTTCTTCTTCCCGGGAAGCGGCGGAGGACCTGAACACCATCTTAATTTTAAATTTTGGCTCAGATTAGGATAAGAACTGCTCGTGTGTTGTTGGTAAGGTACTAGAGTAGATCACCCTCTGTGGAGGAACCACCGAAACCGGTGGGTTCATTTCTCTCTGCGGACATATCACCATGCACAATCCAGGCACCTTGCCAACTCCTACTCCATTACCTCTTTCTAATAAAATCGTACTCGTGCTCTCACCTCTTCAACCACTTAAAAATACTACTCATCGCCAATCCCCTCCATCTGGAGGCACCTCTTGTTTCCTCCAAATTGCCCGAGACCTCATCCTCCACACTCTCATTCCGGACCTTAGCCCCTCTTGGGGTCCTCATCTTGTCACCCTCATCCTCAGCAGAACTTCTAAACAAATAATATTTATTAAATAATTTTTGAAGGTTTACGTGTTCTATTGCTACCTTGTTTCTCCCTGTGGTAATGGTAATATGCTGGAGAAATGGGAACTTACTTAGGGGATTGATAATGGAATAATGTATCATCCATTAGACAATAAGACAATTCTTTCGTTATCATTACTACACATTCCATTTCATTTTCATTCATTTTTCATTAGATGTTAAGTACTTCATTGGGAAATTATTTAATCCATTTTCATAAATATATAAATGGATGAATTTAAATAGTAAATTTTGTAACTTCATTACGTAATAATATTTAAAGATGGAGGACGGAATTATCTGATTTTTATACATTCTACTCCGTCGCCACAAAAAAACTAAATGTTGCTGAAGCATGACAAAAAGATGTTGTTTAATTTCTTAGGTTAATTACTTCCTATAGTTCACAAATTTGCTTAACTAGTTTACGTAGAAAAAAATAACTAATTAGAGATCAAAGCATGCAACTAAATATGTGCTTTTTACAGAAATCGTCCGAGTACGCAAACGTACCAGAATTTCTGTTTTGGTTTGAAAGGAAACTTTAAAGGAATGTGGGACACGTTGAGAAAATTCCTTTAAAAAGCTTCATTAATAACTGATTCTTAAAGTTTCTGAAACTTAACCTTCAAAGAATGACGGCCACCTCAATTTTCAGCAAAAAGGCACTTAATGATATCAAGAGATTTCTAATTAAGATATTCAAATTCCAAAAAAATGTAGTCTGCTATCCCCTTTCCCACCGTGTTTACTTTTACACTTACCTTTCTTTTTACGAAGTTTTCGTTCATTCCCCTTTGCCTCTCCCAACGTACCCCTGTTTTTCCTTCACTTCCTCCAAATTATTTCTTGGGAAATACTAAGCCAAGATAGTAAACAAGCTAATTACTGGAAGGTTAGTAAACTCTTCCCATTAAGGTTGATAGAATATGTTCCCTTTTAAAGCATGGAAATGTTATAACTGGTTCGGGATTCGTTGAGAAAATGAAATTAAAAATTCTTTCAATTTTCAAGGACAAGTGAGTGAAATAACTATAGCTACTTTCTTTTTTATATTACTTGTAAGTGACATTAACACAGTTATTCTGAATTTTTCAACTTGAAAATAAAACCTAGTGCTGGTGTAAGTACCTCCACCTCCACAAGAAAGCTGAGGGGTATTGAACCATCACAAAGTTGCTTATTTGTGATTTTGGGTGCTTCAGAAATGCAATTTAAATTTTACTTAGTAAAAAGCACTTTACATTTCTGATTAATTTCTCAACTGAACCAGAAAAGGAGACGTGAAGGTGGTGACACACGGCACTACAAAATCTAAAGTGGATGCTGACGTTTCAATTGATTTTATGTAATTGCAAAATGTATGGCAATGCAGCTAACTTTTAATTTTTCTGGTGAGTTATAATTTTCGAATTTTTAAGACTCTTAAACTAAGAGTACGGTCTTTTCATTCCCCACCGCAAGGGTTCCGTCTGAAGAAAATGGTAACGCAAAACTCCGTTGCAGCTTCAGCTTTCACCGACGAGGCCATAACAGTTGCCAAGTTTTCTCAAGGATTCTATTTGTTTGAAACAAGTACTTCTGTTTTCCAAGGACCCTTGAATCGATAATACACCGATAGCCACACCAATAACTTTTCCTGCTTCCTGTCCCTGATACGCTGTTACTTCATGGGATACATTAATACTCTATAGATGACGCCACCAATGAAACCAATTGTCCAACTTCTTGTAGTATCCTGGAATTTATAATTCTAATGTATTTTTCTCGTCTCGCCCCCAACTACATTAGCTAAACTTAAACATTACGAATTGCAATGCTTTTTTAACTGATAAATTATTTAGTTATCAGACCCAGTAGAAAACCTTTATTCAAAACTATCCTATAAAACATCTAATTTTCCACTGACTTAGTTTACTACCATTCTTACTAGTCAATATAAAGTAGCCTGCCCACTTCCTTCTAATCCCCTGCAAAATGCCATCTGATTTGACGGTCCCTAAAACTAAGCTCCTCCCTCGGAGTAATCCCCAATGGCTGATCCCCTTCCTTGACGTTCAAGAGTTGGAACCTCTTCTTCCTGGGTGGCGGTGGACACCACAAGCAATACAGGTTCCTCATAAATCCCTTCAATTCCACCCTCCATTTGACTTGGACTCGTGTTCCCAGTGGAAACTTCCCACAAATTCCTACCACTTACCCTCGACTAAGAAATCGTCCACCACACTCTGCCTCCGTTCGATTAAAAACTTTTGACCCGAGACCCATTGAGAATATAATTTTAAAATAAAATAGATTCATTAAATTTTTAAGGCTATGAAAATTTGAAAGTCTGTAATCTAGTTAAATATTCTCTGTATACCTCCACGAAAACACTAAGCGTTTCTGAAACAATACAAAAAATGTTCAACAGGATATTTCTCAGGAAATTGTTTCCTTTTGTTCTTTTAAATCCTGACAGCGAATGTTTGTGGTTTGGAGGTGACGTTTAGGTGGATTTTTAAAGGGAATGAAGGTTAAACGGGGATGAGGAAAAAAGAAAGAAGGAATGTATCGAAGTTGATTTAGCTATGAATTGATAATTTTTTAAAATAGGTTTGGGATTTATATTTAAGAGTGAAATTTCCGTAAAAAAGTTAAATTGTATAATATAATGTAAGCCAACTATTCTTTTTTATTCCCCCACTATTTTTCTACTTTGAACTTAACTCTTAAGACTAGTATCCTAAAACTGGATTTATGCAGTTATCAGTATCGTGCACAACCGCGTAAAATCCATCTATTTTAATTTTGTGTAAGCCAAAACACGTGGATTTAATATATCCTTCAAAAATCACGATGCAGAAACTTTCTAGCACGTGAAATTGTGTCTTAACGGTTAAACACATCACACACATTGCGCATTGCAAAAACTTGTATATAGCTTTCAAAAACTTCACGGAACTCAATGAAGGTGCATATGCACCCTTAGGTTACCTTTTGACCACAAAATTTTTGTATTTTGATTCATTGGCTGGTTAATTACCAAAAACAGAGAAGCAATGTCATGATGATAATAATTTCTCAAAATGTACCTATAGGGTTGTAAGTTACCCCCACATCCAAAAACAAGCTAAACATCTCTGAACCATAACAAATATTTGCAGCTTGTCGGTGCAACGAAGAATCCTTTCCAGGTGTATCTGGGAAACCGTGGTATACTTTGATTTTTAGGACAAACAATGCTTCTAAAGCTTGACCATCCGCATCCCCTGGCAAGTGTAATTTTAGATTGGAGAAAATTAAGCATTGCGCCGAGCAAGGTTGTAGCTTTCCAAAAACTGTACTCGTAATCCCACTAATTCCCACCTCTTTCCATCCACTCACCACCCATCAAACTACTATCTCCTCCCTCCCTAAGGAGGTAACTGTTGCCTCCCAATCCTGGGCGTCTCCTCCTGCAAACTCTGAGACCGGACCATAGCCCTTTTCGTGGTCCTCCTCTTGTCATCCTCATCCTCCAGCAGCATTTCTGAACTGCCTTTATTCTCTCAGGGTATCCCTAACAATCCCTTTATCCTTAAAGGAGGTTCCTTTCCACTTCTTCTTTTATCTCCCACAGAACCCACCCGGAGTATTGCTCTTGGACCTCAACCCCATCAAATTGTTACTGCTTCTCAAATTTCCCCTGTCTCTGAATTCAACTTTCGGGTTTCATTGTGCCAGGTTTAGTGCCCCTGTGTGTGCTCATTTTTGCTCAGCATTCCAAGTTCCTCCGTCCAAAAATCCTTCCTTTTACCACAAATAAATATGTTGAAACTAAAACTGATAGGTGGTGAAATGAGAAAATATTACAATTGAATATTCGATTCAATTCAATTTTTATGCCAAGAAAGAGTGCACACTTTAGTTAACTACATCATTTGACGGTCAAAATTTGACCAATTTCATTCTGTATGTAATTTGTAATAAAATTAGCATACTAAGCTAGGGGAAAGTAATATTTGTCAAATCAGTATTGTGGCTTCCTAAAAAAATATATAAAGTTACACTGGTTTAACCCCCAAATTAGGTAAAAGGCAGACCTGTCTTTAATATCACGAGTAACTATCTATGCTAGCGACCTTCACCTCCACAAAAAACACAAGCGGTCCTGAATCGTCGCAAAAATGTTGTTTTTTTTGCTCAGGTTGATTAATTACTACATTTCATAAACCCATTTAACTAATTGACTTAAAAAGTTTAAAAACTAACTAGTTAGAGCATAAACCATGTTTGCTAAGGAACTTTACAGAAATGCAGAACATGTTAAAAAAGGTCTGAAAAAACAATTACGGGAACCCCAATATTATAAAAATGATATATTAAAATGGATAGTCAATGTAAATGGCTTAGAATAGTTACGGAAATGGTGTCGAGGATATCACTACTTCCAGCAAGTATGTTATTTGTCAGGATTCGACCTATTTGCCTAATTGTCCTTATCATGTTCGTTTAAATAATTTTTGGGCTCTACGAGCCAACAAGTTTGTTAAACTTTTTCCTTTCCTTTTTGCTCATACGAGCTTAGTTTTTGTGAAGCCGAATGGCTCAGAGTTTAGGGTTCCTGTCCTCACAGCAGTCAAGGTCACACAATTAGTCTGCTGTGAGGCATTTTCCATAAGAAAAAAGTGAAGAAGACTCCTGGAGCCCACATCATCAACTCTAAATTTACTTATCATTTTTTGGACGAAAACGTCCTTTACCTATTGTAAACTGGCTAAAAACCAGCACTCTCTCTTTAGACTCTCTCTGAAGCTTTCATGGGCTACAGATCTCTGTAAATTGCTAAAAAAGTTGTATAAAGTTTTTCTCTCTGTGTTTTTCGTAAATCTTAACATTTCCGAAGTCCTTCCTGCATTGATTTCACAATTTGGCAGCATAAAAGGCATTTTTGGTTAAGTAGAAGCAGTGGGCAAAGCGGAGCAAGCAGAGAAAGAGAGCATTAAAGCAGCATAAAAAACTTTGGGGATTTTGGGGGATTTTTAGTTTTTTTGGGTTTTTGGGGGTATCCTGTGATCCGAACCTTCTGGAATTTTCTGGGGCAAAGTTGGGGGCCCTACGCAGTCTAATTTTGTGTCTAAACCCCACATTTATGGCGAACCTGCCAGGATACGCCCATTTTTAAAAATTAAAAAAACTTTAATATTCTCATTTTGCCCCAAAAGTGAAAAAAAGTTGTAGAAGTGCTTCATCATCATCATCACCGCCATGGCACCTTCCTTGAAGCTGAAAGGGGGTTGTTTCACAGCCCAAAGGAACCTGGAAGACAATTTGGCTCTGCTGGAGCAGAGCATCACCGCCCTGGACACCATGGTCAACGGAGCCACCCTTGATGTGGAAGCAGCCGAGGTGGAACTCTGCCTCCTCCGTGAACAGCACCAGCATGTCCTGAGGCTCATCGACCACTACGTGGTGCAGCTTAGAGCTGCAAAACAGGATTTTGAAGCAACAACCCAGTTTGGGCGTCGCGTGGAACTCATCAAGCGTATGGCGCTCATCGAACGCCATTGCAAACAAAGCCTAGTAGGAGTCACCGACGCAACAGCCACTCTAAATTCAGCAGCAGAACCCCACCAGAAATCGACACTTCCGAAGAGGGAGTTACCAAAAATTGGGGAAAACGTCAGGGAGTGGTTAACATTTTCGGGGGCGTTAGAAACCTCAACAGCAGCAGCAAAAGAGGAAGAATCCGTAAGCCCCATCAACAAAAATAAAAACAGAAATAACTCCAGTGCTCCTAAAGCTGCAGCAGGTTTAACAAATACGTCGGGGGGAAGAGGAAAGGGAAACTGCATCTTTTGTCCCAATTCCGGTCACACCGCCACCGACTGCCGTGTTGCCACCAAGATGAGCCTGGAGGCTCGTAAACAGGCCATACAGGACCACAGGGCCTGCTTCAACTGCTTCCGAGTTGGTCACGGAAGCAAACGGTGCAAGACCAAGATGACTTGCATTTACTGTGGCAATAATCACCACGTCATGGTGTGCCACCACCTCAACAACAAGGATCCCAATCCACCCAAGAATGATGAGCAACCTCAACAGCAATTTTCGTCGGCATCATCTTCATCATCCCCAATTCCGGCTCCAGTTCCCATGCCCAAGCCCGGTATCCTTGAAGGAAGGAAGATAGAGATGGAAGTGTCAGCTGTTCCTCGAATTTCTGGTTTGATTGCCTGTTATCAATCTGACTCCTACCAAGAGGAGTGCAAACAAAGGGGCATCACCTCAACAGACCAGGCAGCAGATTCGGGGGAAAAGGAGGTGCTCGTCGGAGCCGACTATTGTGAGTTCCTAAAGTTGGGTGGAGAATCAATTCTCCTGAAGAGTGGACCAGTAGCTGTCCACAAAAAGCTGGGGTGGATCGTGTCTGGGCGACAGGAGTCCCCACCACCACCAGCAAGAAGGACGACCATGATGACTCTCCAGGCCACCAAAACTGAAAAAGAGCTTTGCAAGCTCAGGGCACTGGTGACTATCGACATCATGCTCCCTGCCGAGACAAAAAGAAGACAGGAAGTTGAGCAATCCGCTCTCGCCAACGCTCACTTCCATAAACCTGTGAAAAAGGAGCCGAGTAGCGCCTACACCGTGTATCTTCCCTTCAATAAGGGCTACCCGAACCTCCCCAACAATAAAAGTATTGCCATAAACTGCCTCCAAGCCACCACCAAACGACTCGAACCACAAGGGACTTTGGGGGTTTACGGGCAAGTATTCAAAACGTGGAAAGAGGAGGAGTACAAGATTGAGGAGCCGCCAGCCGCACTCCGCACCACCCTACTCTACCCCCCACACCGTGCTAACATGAAGGAGGGTTTCACCACTCCTATCCGTCGTGCCTTCGATGCGTCGGCCAAATCCAGGTTTGGGCCATCAACATATGATGTCCTGGAAAAAGGCTCAAACCAACACAAGATCCCATCCATCGTCACACACTTCCGCATGGTTAAAGTGGAAGCTGTAACCGACATCAAGAAGGCTTCTCAGCAGATGTCTGTAAAGGAGGGGGATCGAGAGAAGTTACGTTTCCTTTGGTGGGAGTACCTGCCCACCTACTCAAAAATAAAAGAATACCGACACAACCGTGTGGTATTTGGGGTATCCTCCAGTCTGTTCCTGCTGGGTGCTACTCTCCAGCAACGCATCAATCAGTATCCCCACTGCTCTGTACCCAAAAAGAAGCTGCTATCGTGCCTCCACTTGGACAATACCGTCGTTAGTCTTTCTTCCAAGGAAGATGCAATCCAGTTCCAGCATGGAGCCCGAGGGATCCAGTCAGCTAGCCAATTTTACCTCCGTGGGTGGGAGTTCGGACCGAGCTCTCACGAAGAAAAAACAAACTCTGTTTTGGGGCTGCTGTGGGATTTGAAGGATGACCGCCTCCGCTTCGACTTGAAAACCCTGCTGGCTAATTTGGAAACGCCAGCAACAAAAAGAAATTTATACAGCATGATCAACATGCTGTTTGATCCCCTTGGATTTGCAGCCCCATTCATCACGATTGCCAAAATCCTCCTCAAAAGAGTTTGCTGCTCCAGCAAACTAGGATGGGACGACCCGCTACCTGAAGAAGCCAAGGGGGAATTTGCAAAGTGGAAACTTCAGCTCCCCGATCTCCAGGAAGTTTCCACTCCCCGGCATATCCATGCCAATGAAGCTGACCGAGTTGAAGCCACCATCATCCGTTTTATCCAGTCCTCTGTCACCCCCGAAAAATACAAGAAGCTTCCAGCTTTCCTAGACGATGGGGGAATCCTGCGACTGAAGACACTACTGCTGCTTGGGGAAGAGGATGAAGCTTCTACACATCCGGCTCCAATACCGGGAAACAATCCCCTTGTGAAGCTGCTCATATCACATGAGCACGAGAGGAATCACCACGCTGGAGTCCAGTACTGTCAAGCTTCCCTCCGGGAAAAGTACTGGGTAACGGATAGTCGCCGCACTATCCCCAACGTCATTCATCGCCGCTGCCACATCGCCATAAAGTGTAAAGTTCCCCGAGCTGCCTTGCCACCTGAACGAGTCAACACCACCAGAGCCCTTTCAAAAACGGGTGTTGACGATACTGGACCACTTTGTGTAAGAAGGGGAAGACCAACAGCCGTCTTCTCCGACAACAAGACTAATTTTGTGGGGGCAAGCAAGCTGCTCCACAACGTGGATCAGATGTCCAGGAAGAGAACAGGAGCTCCAGCACCTAAATAAAATAAAAAAGTTCATTTAAATTAAAATAAAAAAAATCATGAAATGAAAAAATGTTGTAAAATGTCTGTACTGGTTGTCACCTTACCTTATCCTACCTATTTCCTCCTTATTGACAGGCTGGGCTATAGACGCTCACGTCCTGGGTCTCTAATTACCGGCTAGACTATAAACGTTTACGTCCGGCTCTCTTTTCTTCTTTTACCTTACAGGTGACAAATTCCGGTGAAAGAGGGAATCCTTCCGTTTGTGTTTAATTAATCTCCACCTTGATTAATTAAAGGTGGGAGTATGTCAGGATTCGACCTATTTGCCTAATTGTCCTTATCATGTTCGTTTAAATAATTTTTGGGCTCTACGAGCCAACAAGTTTGTTAAACTTTTTCCTTTCCTTTTTGCTCATACGAGCTTAGTTTTTGTGAAGCCGAATGGCTCAGAGTTTAGGGTTCCTGTCCTCACAGCAGTCAAGGTCACACAATTAGTCTGCTGTGAGGCATTTTCCATAAGAAAAAAGTGAAGAAGACTCCTGGAGCCCACATCATCAACTCTAAATTTACTTATCATTTTTTGGACGAAAACGTCCTTTACCTATTGTAAACTGGCTAAAAACCAGCACTCTCTCTTTAGACTCTCTCTGAAGCTTTCATGGGCTACAGATCTCTGTAAATTGCTAAAAAAGTTGTATAAAGTTTTTCTCTCTGTGTTTTTCGTAAATCTTAACATTTCCGAAGTCCTTCCTGCATTGATTTCACAATTTGGCAGCATAAAAGGCATTTTTGGTTAAGTAGAAGCAGTGGGCAAAGCGGAGCAAGCAGAGAAAGAGAGCATTAAAGCAGCATAAAAAACTTTGGGGATTTTGGGGGATTTTTAGTTTTTTTGGGTTTTTGGGGGTATCCTGTGATCCGAACCTTCTGGAATTTTCTGGGGCAAAGTTGGGGGCCCTACGCAGTCTAATTTTGTGTCTAAACCCCACATTATTCATTCTAGCAAACTCTTTATGATTTAAATGTTTTAAATAAGTTTTATAAAATTTCTATCAATTTTACTCACACCATTTGAAACATTTTATTATTAAATGAAGGATTTTCCTATCTAGCCCAAGTCTGTAGACAATAGAATTATAGACAAATATGTTCTGTGTTGCATATGGTGGAATGTTGGATTGTACTTCAACCTAGCTAAATAAATGCTTCATCCCGTCCACCAAAAACCGAATGCTGCAGACCGCAGACTTATCTCAAAATGTTTTATAATTACAAGAAGCTTGTTTAATAGTTATTGTTATGGTGACTAATAGTTACGGATATTCATTACATGCTTAACACACTTATTGATTAAGTCAATTCGTTTCAAAAAATTAGATTTATATTTAAATAAATGCTATGGTTTCGCTTTAGTTTTGAGTTTAAAAAATTTCATGGTTTAACATATTTTCTAGGATAGAGAAATTACTACAACACAGGTAGATGTCGACTTTACATACTGGATTGTCGAAATCTTGAATAGTTAATTTTAAAACAACAACTTGCTGAATAGTATAGCCACTCATGGACCGTGGAAAACAGTCCACGGGTAGCTCCGCTAAGTAAACAAGTTGATTAACAACAAACAATTGGAAGTAAGTTCCTATTTAAAGTTACCCATACCATACCAATGGTACGTGGGGAAATAAGAAAAAAACAATTTGAAAATTAGAATCAATTTAACCTTAATACCAAAGGAGATTCCATACTCAAAAAACTATATCCGTTGCCCATTTTCTACTATTTCTATTTTGTATAATTACAGTTCTTTACAGACAGCAAAAACACAAAATCTGTTAATAAATTTTCTTCCTCCACTTTCTGAATAAACCAAACGTTTTCAATTCATCGCAAAAAATGCTTAATGGTGGTATTCCCCTAAACTTGGTTGGAGGTTGAGGCGCCACTAAAATTAAAATGAAAAAATGAAATAAACTAATTATTAAATTAAAAATTAATGGTTATACTGTATATCTACTGTTAATCAATTGTACTGTATCTTCCACTGTCCAGGCTTTATGAGCTCTGTGAGCTATGCTAATAAATACTGCCTCCACATCCACGAAAAGACCGAATGGTGCCGACTCATAACAAACATTGTGAGTTCTCAGTGAAACATAAAATCATTTTTGATTTTATTTAGCTTCTGATTTAATTTTTAGTTATATTTTCAGTAAATTTTAAAGCTGATTGAAATGTGGTATAATAGCATGGGCACGATGAAAATTGGGTAGTAATAGTAAAGTAAAACCAAGCAAACATTGGTATGTTAACCCTGAGGAAGTGGAAAAGGAAGCTAAACGGTTATCTCCGTCAAGGGATGATATGATTATCCTAATGATAACGACCTTATCCCATACTAACTTCTCGGATGACTTTTAATTCATATTTACAATCTACTTGTTTCTCTGTAAGGAAAATTTCAGGACATTCTTATTCTCCAAGTTACTGCTTACTTGTTCCTTTGCTACCTTATTTCCCTCTTTAGTAATACACTTTGGAAATTACTAAGGGCTTCCATTGAGTAATTAGACAAGCTGCTTCTTTCCTTCTTGCTGTTAAGTCTGATTTATGTGACAAACAAATTTTTTGAATTTCTATCTACAGATATTCTAATCCATTGCAAGCAGTTCTGTCTAAATGCTGGCGTTAGGTTAATGCAAAAATTGCATCATGCATGGATTTTTAGTGCAACAAAAATCATTTCGATTTTACCTAGCAAACCGGGTTTTAGCTTTTGCTTCCATTTAGTTTATTCCATTCCATTTAAAAATCAGTTAAATCCGTCATTTTGATTCATTTATTCCAGCTATTCCCAAGTCGCAAACCACCTCCTCCCTTTTTATCTTACTTCCAAAATTAACCCTCAGTCTTTACCCTGATCACAGTTCACCGGTAGCCCCACCGATAACTTTTCCTAATTCCTGGCCGGAAGTTCAGAGTATTCTGTTTTTATGAATTTCTAGACACAGAACAAAAAACCCAAAGGTTGATTACTGGGATGTTAGTAACTATTCGCAGTAAATCTTAGTGAATGCACTTTCAGTTTTGAAAAAGAAACAAAAGTGGTACAGGGGGAAGTGGGAAAACCAAGTTAAAATATAAATTGACTCATTTTTAATGCCTGGGGAGAGTCATCACTCAGGTTAACTTAATGTCCTTTTCTGTGGTCCTTTTTATATTATTTGTAAGTTGTATTAACTCAGTTATTTCAAAGAACATGAAAAAGAAAAGAAATGCATACCAACTAGTATGAATAGTGTTATCAGGAGAATGACAGATTTCCTGTATTTCAAGCTAAAGGAGGACGAAGAGTTTATCAAGGTAGTGGTCAAAGTGCAAGGTATAATCCATTTTAAACAGACATGCTGCTGTCCGTTTCCTTTTATGTTTTCATTGTGTCCGCCAGGAATAGGGTAGTTTGTTGGGGGCGCCGACGGTTATAGAGGAGAAATATCTGTCCGAAGAGGTTGAA